>CM044961.1:36985947-37013293 GCA_024516035.1 Bactericera cockerelli | reverse complement strand
AAAACAGTGCTTAATAGTATTTTTACTGACGCAGATTTCAAATCTGCAATTAGTTTTTAAGTGAAATAAACAACGAAAAAGTTATGTGCAAAAATGTAAAAAAATTGTGATTTCCTTTGTTTAATTTCTCAATAATTTCATTGCGTAATCATTGTGTGAGTTTTTTTCTACATAATACATAGATAAATACACAACACAGATGCTTATCAATATAACAGTCCCCCGTATCGGTAATTTTATGAATGACCTTGAAACACTTGTGCGTTAATGAACTATTCCAAGGTTACCGAAGCAACTTTCTTTTCATATCTCATTATAACTCCTAATTATTATATACCCAATTATCAGTTAGGCAATATATCAACTCAGTGATGACTTCAAACTGAAGGCGTTTTTCACGGATAAGAAATAATTTACGTACACCTATGAACATTCTTTTAATATCATACCTACCAACTAATAAATAAATCAATATGACATCACGTAGACTTATAATACAAAACTTAAAAAAGAAAAACATGGAAATAGACTACCTTGAAAATCTTTGTGAAAAAGTGCAGACCAGTGCTTATGAACTCTATTCACATCTCGGCACCCTTCAAGAGTTAGAACAGATTAATCTACCACAATCGCTGATAACAACCATAGCAACACTTCTAGAAAATTATGACGAAGAAATTAAAGAAAATAATAATAATAAAGAAAAAATAATAGATCTCGAGGAACTGTTGGAAAAAGAAATTGAAAAATCTACACATCTTAAGAAAAAACTATCCGAAGAAACAAAATCATTTCAAACTATAATGAAAGACTCTGATGAAGAGATGCATAAAAATGAACAAATGAGAAGCGAACAAAATACAGAAATAAAAAAAATCCGATTAGATATAGAAAATCTAAATAACCAACTTCAACACATGAACAAGGAACTAAACGGATCTTCGAGTTTTATAAATGAAACTCAAGAATCAACTTTCTCTTCAACTCCTATTCCCAAAAGAACCTATAATAGAACAAAGAAAATTTACCATCCCCAATCATAAATACTTCCAATTTTGAATTTGATGAACTCGAAAAGACCGTTGTTTGTACAAATTCATCAACGCACCACCTGCAACAGTTGCCCCAGCAACAGCCCCTAGAGCAGCATCAACACCCTTACAGCAGCAACCACCCCAGCAACAGCAGCAACCACCCCAGCAACAGCAGCAACCACCCCAGCAACAGCAGCAACCACCCCAGCAACAGCAGCAACTAACATCCCAGCAACAGCATGAAATGACTATTGAGCAGCGGCAAATTTTAAATAATAATACAAACCGAAATTTATTCATGATAGGAGATAGCCATTGTCACGAGCTTAGGGATATATTAAAATATTTTAATACCCCAAAAAGTAGAACAAACTGTATCACTTGCCCTGGTAAAACATTACACCAAATAGTCGAAGAAGTCAAACCTTCTAGACTTAGACCAGGCACTCAGATTTGTATAATGGCCGGGACAAATGATGTATTTAAAACTAATTTTGAAGATTTAAAAAAATCTATACTTAAGCTACATAAGAAATGCAAAGATTTTCCAATACTATTCGTCCTGATCCCTCCTAGATACGATGTTAAGAATATCAATTCTCACATCATAAAACTTAATGTAAAACTAAAATACTTTGTTTGCACCCTCGAAAATTTTACGTGGTTAGACCCTTTTAATTTCCTTAACACATCTCATTACAGTAGTGATGCATTTCACCTGAATTTTGAAGGGAAACAAATTTTAACTCACAAAATAATATCAAAAGTATTTTTCAAAGTGTTCAACAATTCAAACAAGATCACTGAACCAAACACACAATATCCCAACTACACACAGAATAAAAAGAATTTTAATTTTAATACAATGTACAACAATAACAACTATGCAGAAATAAGATACAAAATGCCTAACATACAATATCAAAGCAGTCGTCAAAACACTCCAAATATGATGAACTACGACAACACAAACAAATTAATTGAACAAAACGCAAAACAAAATAATAACCTTTATGCAGCAGACACAACATATAATACGCCAAATATGTATTATCAAAACAAACATCAATATACACTTAACTACAACAATACAAACAAACTTACAGAACGAAACGAACATTATCACTACACACAAAATGCGAATAATCTAAATCCGAGGAACTCTCACAACTTCCAACATCCTCCCATCAATCCAAACATAAAATTCACACAACCTCCCCATACTACCAATTAACTAAACCAATAACACCTGATTATGTAAAAAATCACCGCTTTCCACCACCTCCAATCCAATATAATACACCAATGATAAACCACCCAGTGTTAAGAAATTCTCAATTCACAAATAAAACTGTTATTCCTCCTCAATCAGGGCAGACTTTTCCCATGATTCTGACAACTCTCGTATGAGAGTAAAAGAAACGCATATCCACAAAAATAAAATACAAGAAGTATATAAACCAAAAATATACGAAGAAAAAAATGTTCGAATTTTTTATCAGAACACAAGAGGCCTTAAAGGTAAAACGAATAATTTCTATCTTAGCATGATGTCCGAAGATTATGATATTATAGCAATTGTGGAATCCTGGCTATCGCCAGACGTCCACTCTAGTGAGCTTTTTGACTCTCGCTATAATGTGTTCAGACAGGACAGGTCCTTTGAACAAACAGGCAAAAGAAGAGGAGGAGGATTAATACTCGCAATTAAACAATCAATTAGTGTGGTTACAAAACAACAATGGAACATTTGTACCAACTCTATAGAAAGTTTATGGGTTAAGTGCACAATCTATGGTCAACAAATATACATAGGCCTATTATACCTCCCCCCTTATGTAAAACCTGAAACTTTAGAATATCTCGTTGAATACTTATCAAACCAAGATGAACTATTAGATAACAATATAATATACTCTTATACTCTTAGGTGATTTTAATTTAGCCGAATTTCACCCCGACACCTACCTTTCACATGCAACGTCACGTTTATACCACCTTTCCAGTATAATGCAATTTTTCGATCTTCAAACCTATAATACTGTAAAAAATATTAACGATAAAACCTTAGATCTTTTCCTAAGTAATATTGTCAGAAATAAAATCTCAAAAAATAAAACAATTAATATTAAAGTAGAACAATCACATGGGCTAGTTGACACTGACCCGCACCATCCCCCACTCATCTTCAATATGATGATGACCAAAACAATTGAGAAAGAAAAAATAATTAACACAACAACTGACTCTCAATTCTATTATAAAAACACAAACTACGAAAAATTAAAATCGGAACTAGATCTAATAGACTGGAACGAAATGGACAGAAAAACGAATGTTGATCAAAAAGTTGAACTGTTTTACACTAAACTTAAAAACGCCTTTTCTTCTAGTATACCTATCTACAAACAAAGAACACGAAAACACAACTTCCCGCTATGGTGGACAAAAAATACTATAAAATCGTATAAAAGAAAAGAAAGAATTCGAAAAATGAAACATAAAAATAATAACCAAATAACCGAGTACTTTAAATTACGAAAAACATGCAAAAAACTAATTCAGACTGATTACAAAAAGCACATAGAATTTATATCCATCGAAATAAAAAAAGGAAACTCAAAACCCTTCTGGGATTACACAAAAGAAAAGAAAAAGGAACTTCCTATGAAAACTTTGATTTATAATGGTAATCCTATGACTGATCCACAAAAAATAGTTGAAGCCTTTGCGGATCATTTTCAAAAATCGTATCACCCGATCACATCGTCATACTCACCTAACCTAACTTGTGCTTCTACTAGTCAGTTTAAAATACAAAACATAACAGAAAACGATGTAGGATTTGAAATTGCCAGACTCCCCAGAAATAAACCCCCAGGGCCTGACGGGATTCCCCCAGTAATATTTTTCCAATGTTCAGATCAGCTCAAACTTCCCATCACCAAAATTATAAATGCATCCCTAGAATCTGGAATCTTCCCATCTCAACTAAAAGAGTCCGTTGTTACCCCAGTCCCGAAAAAAGGCAACAGCCAAGACATAACTAATCATCGACCCATATCAAACTTAAATGCCCTAGCAAAAATAATGGAAAGCACTCTATACACTAAAATTTCACCTTTCATTTTCAAACATGTATCTCACCAACAACATGGCTTTGTGAACAATAAGTCCACCATAACAAACCTCATAGAGTTCGTGGATTATACAGTGAGAGCTATCACGAACAAAAACGAAGTGCACACCCTGTATACTGATGTCCTTAAATGTTTTGACCAAATATTACATGATGCTATCCTAAAAAAAATGATAAACTTAGGCATGGAAACTCCCCTTATTCAATTATTTGCAAGCTACTTAAAAGACAGGAAAATCAAAATTAAATATCTCAACTTTTTATCCCCCACCATCTCCCAGACCTCAGGCGTTGCCCAAGGATCCAAACTCAGTAGTCTCCTGTTTATCATGACTTATAACGACATCACTCACCACGTACAACATTCTGAAATACGATTATACGCAGACGTTTTAAAAATATTTAAAATTATAAAAACACAAGAAGACTGCAAACACCTTCAAGAAGACATCATAAACATCACTACATGGCTTGCAACTATAGGGCTTACCTTTCATCCCGATAAATGTTTTAGTATGTCCTACACCAGTAAGAAAACCAATACCATACAATACACCTATAAAGTAAATAACATCCCAATTAAACAAGTAGAACAATATAAAGACTTAGGCATAACATTCCAGAATAACTTGAACTTTGATACACATCGCCAAAACATTACTCAAAAAGCATTCCAAAAACTAGGTATGATCTACCGCTATTCTAAACCTATGTCAGACCCAGATGCCATAAAACTTCTCTACCAATCCCTAGTCCAATCCAATCTAGAATACGGCGGTGTGCTCTGGTCACCATACACAAAAGTAGGTACTAAAACCATAGAAAGAATCCAGTCACACTTTGTTAGATTCTTGTTCTTCAAATTAAATGGAATGTACCCCCTATACCCTAATTATATCGAATATGACCTACTACTAGAACACATATGCCTTGAAACACTAGAAAAAAGAAGAAACGAACAAGAAATAAAATTACTCGAAAATGTGTGCCGAGGTCAAATTAACTGTCCCTATATAAAAAACAAACTTACCGTAAAGATACCCGACACCAGACTTAGGGAAAATCAAAATATTTTTTTTGAAATACCAAACAGAAAAGAAACATATATGTTCAAATCCCCTATAGTCCGCGCCATGGACAGGTATAACAACACTGTTCATAGGCCGACACTCATTATATAGTTTAATATAAGTACACATCAGTTATTGCTGATGTATCCTTCCAAAGGATATATCAGTGTAGATGTATGGAAAAAAAAAAAAAAAAAAAAAAAGTAAGGCATAGTGAAGGATTAAATTGTTAATCTATTACTGTTTCATATTCGGGTCTAAATGCTTTAGATGTTCTTCAACGTATACATTCTACTAAACAATAATCCACAAACAGTCAGTACGTTTTAGTTGGTACCTACTCAACCTCAAGTTGGTACATCCATGTTGTTACTCAACCTCAAGAGCAGAAAAACTATAATAATAGTAATAATAATAATAACACTCTTTAGTGGAAGGTAACCACCAGGCGAGGTTAAAGCTCAAAGCATTTTCTACAACCTAACCCTCAGATTCCTACTCTCATGTGGTTACAAACTCAAATTAATGGGGAAAAACTCATGCACTGGGTGGGATTTGAACCAACGGATCCCCGCGATACCTGGATTACCAGACTAGCACGTTAACCACTTGACCACCAGTGCACATACCAGACAAAACAATTCTACATGACTAAACAGTAAACATAGGTAGATAAGTATAGCTATAGGTTGTGTTCATATCATGATGGTTAGGTGTGTGTGCGTGCGGTTTAGCCAGGGGTCAATGGCATGCCACATGAGCAGGTATCAGGTATTCCTTGAGTAGGAAACAGGTAGAAAGTGAACGCTAGATCCTCATGTTTGCGAGATATCAGCCTATGGACCGAGCTGTGTCGGCACTGCCCGGCTAATGTATTGTGTGGAATCTCTTCAGGCCATGCTGGAATATCTTCAGATTGACCATGGTCAAATATTAAGGTGTACGATAGCTCATGTGAGAGTATACAATGTAATGTGTAGACACGATTACAGGCCATGTTTATTTGAGATAATTCGTACACAAAAAATATAGATAATCGTATTATGTGGTAACAAAATCAAATTAATGAGGAAATTTTCATGCACTGGTGGGATTCGAACCAACGGATCCCTACATAACCTCGATTACTAGACTGGCGCGTTAACCACTTGACTACCAGTACAAACCTAATAGATACAAAGAAAATAAGATGCTGAAAGCTAACATAGCTAATACGTCATTCAGGGAAAATAAGAGAATGGAGAAATGTCAACAGAGTAAATGAACTAAAAGCAAATGAAAGCTTAATGAAATGAAAACATGTTCTTGTGGCAGTAACAGTTGTCTTAATGTATGTCGTCGCATTTCTGTCTCTCTCAAGTCCCTTGTAGGGAAGTGTTCAAGGTTCGAGGGAGAATTCCAAGGTCAGCCAATTGTAAGTTAAGTTATTAAATTTGTGTTAATCACTTTCGTGAAATCACAACTACTCAACTCGCTTTACTAAATCTACGCTGAAACCGGGACTTGAACCACCTACCTCCAGGTTACAAGTCCGATTCCTTATGGATCAAGCTACTGAGGTCGGTAAGGCCAGCCAATTGTAAAGGTTCCCTAACAACGGAGGCCTGGTACCATGGACACTGGTGCCACGTAAAATAATCTAATAATCTAACCATGTTATTAAAATAGTAAGCGAACATAACGGAGTTCCGAATCAAGCTAGGTACCAGGGTCTGGGGTCGAGGGTATAGGCCCAGGGTCCTCGTTGTGGCAGCCTACGAAGAATCCTAGCATTCTAGGGCACGTTTTATGACACAGGATTAAATTAATATCTAGAATTTGTTAATCCAAAACACTATTACTTAACAGTTGGTCGGTGGTTCAAGTTCCAAGTTCAGCAAATATAGTAAAGCGAGTTTGAGTATCACGATTTTCTCACTAGGGCCTATAAACAGAGAACCCTAACAAGCAAGGCTAGCTTGCAGTTCCACAAGGTTTAAATTAGTTCAGATGAAAAAGCCAAAGTCCTCCGAGCCAAATTTTCAACTGAAGTTGGATGCAGATCATCATCCCGCAGCTGTAGCCAAGTTGGTTACAACAACAACAATATCACCGATATCATGATTGTGATTCACACAAAATATGATAACTATACTTCAAGAGACAGCGTGAAACAATAAATTTGTTGACACCAAACGTAGGGATTGTGAAGACTACGAGAGTTTTTGTTTTAGAAGCTGTAAAATCACTGAGCTATAAATTGTTCAATTCAATCCTGGCAAATCCCGACAAATCCGTTCCAAATGTTGGGCTCATCAAGTCGAAACCATTCCTTTGTTCAACACTTTCCACTAATCCCAACATTTCATCGCCAAGATTGGACTCCGCCGAGAAACTCATTTCCAGAGCGAACGACTTTACGATCCATAAACTTTTGAGGGGTGATTTACTGGCTCATTTCAACTTTATGGATGTATGTAAATAAACTTTGGAATACTTTTTTATGTACCCTCCTTGGAAACATATTTTCAGTCTGCTTCAAAATAAGGGGACGTTTTGGTTTACGACCGTATCAAACGTCGCAAGACAGTAAATCGTGTGTTTTGTAGGTGGGATTATTTAGATATTCAGCGAAATTCACAAACATTCAAATATAATAATATTTATATTCATACGAAATCAATACTTGGATACTACTAGTATACAGGGTGAGGATAAAGTCACATCCTCCCTGTCGCAGCGGCGAGCCTGTACACCCTGTACAGTTGTACAGCCACCCCAAAACTAACATTATCGAAAATAATCAAGTAGGCAGATAGTAGTTTGTTTGAAAGTAGAGTATACGAGCTCTAGCTTGGCGTATGAAACTGCCCTCTCGCGCCGAATTCGTGCAAAAATAAGGCCTTCAACGTGTCGATACAGAATGTAGAATGAAGAATGTAGAAAAAATGATTTACATACTACCATATCAGTATAAATAGAAAAGTGAGAAGTTGTAATATAATATAATATGTATAAACCTACCACTTGGAGATATACAAGTGATTTAGTATAAACTCTGAAAATTGCCAAGTGTATAAAGGGTGAACCACTGATTCCGAGGAAGTATTGTGTCCCTATATAATTGGCAGTGTATTTGTGTAAACAGAATCCTAGGAAAACTTACCTTTTCCAGATCACTGAGCACCAGGGCCGGCGATATCGACATGGCGGTGGTGACACGGTTTTGTAGTGCGACGGTTCCGGGTTCGACTCTCTACTTGACACACTTTCACGTCATAGTGATGCTCTGAAACAAGTGACAATTACAAAAGAAATTATTGTAAAATTGTAAATATTATCATCGTTGGCATTTTATAGTAAGTTATAGAGAGGTTAGTTGATGGCATGTATAATCAGAACTAATACCTGCTGATGAGATATTCATTTACATAATACATAATCTATTCGATGATAAGATCGTACGGAAAAATATTGATCATCTATAGCTAACGGACTAGTTAGTTTGTAAAAATTTAACAGACCGACAGACAGACACACATAGAACCAAAGTTACTCAGGAGGTTATGATACGTCCAGAAATATGAAAAAAATTGAAATCGGAGCAAAAAAATATTACTATTTTTACAAAAACGAACACAATACTTCCGATTTCTAATATTAGAAATTTCTCGGAGGTAAAATCACAGTTTTGCTTTAATCCAACGAACGATATACCTTGTATTATATTTCCTAGTAGATTGTTACACAGCCTTTTTACTTTCGTAGCCATGAAACAGGAGCTATTTGTAGACGCTTGGGGTCTGTGTTGTAGCCTGCCCATCCCGTAGTACGCCTCCCCTCTGATGGGCGAGAAGTGACTCAATACTTCCCATTTAGGTGCTGGGTCAACACGAGCGCACCGGAAGGTATCCCTTACAAACAACTGTAACCAAATTTTGATCACAATTTTTTTATCGACTCGGCGAACCCGGGACCTTCCGCATGGCAAGCGAGTATCTTACCACGGAGCTAAACACGTATGTAGGTATGCAGGAAAAGCAAAAAAAGCGTAAAGATTATAGCAAAGTGAAGATCTTCCATGCAGGAATATGAAAGTTTTAATATTGTACGAATTCCAAAACAATGTCAAATATTTGCATAGTATGCTGGCATTTTATATTTGCGAAACAGGAATGAAATTGCAGCAACCAACCTTCCCTGGGACAAGGTGAAGGTAGAACTACTTCTCAATATCATTTCCGACTGGGGATGATTCAGTATGTTCAGAACCTTTAATTGTATCCATTTGTTTCCATTGTATGCATTTGTTTACTTTTTTACTTTCTATTACCTAATAAGATATAGAAAGTTAAATATTCATTAAAAAAAAGTATTATAATTTTTGATGTAGCTTTTAAAGTTTTTCCCAATAAATTATTATAATAAAAAAAACACAACATGAAGAACATCTTACAAGTCAAATATTTGCTCCAAATTTTCAGAGGTTGGGAGTTCCTCTAACTCTCGCAACATTCCCTCTGTATAGCAATTGCAATACGCTGGATGAGGTAATGCCGTGATCGGATGTCTCCGGACACACAGGTGAGCGGAGTTCCTATTCTGGTGATTATTTACTTGTGTTTAATTTATTATTTCCGATAAATTTCTAATATTAGAAATTGGAAGTATTGTGTTCTCATTGACAAAAAGTTGAGATTTTTAGATTTCATCCTTTTTTTTATCTTTTTAATCGGTACTAGAAAGTTTAACTAACGACAAGAATTAAAGTTGGTTCAAACCCCATTGGCAATAAATTGAAGGCACTACTTTTTTCTCCTTTTCTTGGACCTATTGCTTATGGTCTCTCTAACATTCAGTCCCATTTGAAACTGAAGCTGCAGTACAGTCCAAAATTAAAACCTCACGAGAGTCCCGAGAAAATTTATACAATTATCGAACAAGTGAAGACGAAACCAGAAGTCCAAGTTTTAAAATTAACAGGAGCACCTGAAACCGTACCTTAACAAAACTGTGAATCACTTGTACCTCTTTTTTATTGGCTCTATCGAAAAAAACTGTCGTAGGGATTTAAATGGTATTTTTTCCGAGCAACAGGAACCTTATTAAATTTTACGTCAAACAGTGGAAATTTGAGAATATTTTTTTGTAAGTTATGAAAAGACTTAACGATTCCTGACAAAAATTGAGAAGGACATTCATTATTATGAGAAATAAAGTTGTCCGCCAGCCTTCGTGGCGTGGCGTAACGCTTGTAACTACTGTCCGTAGTCCAGAGATCCTGAGTTCGATCCCCGGTCGGAGCAGATTTTTCACACAGAAAATACTGTTCCCTCATGTACATGTGACGCTGGCATTTGCGGCCCTATCCAAGCTGGGTGAGGTTGATGTGGGTAGCTTGTACGATTTCCAGCGAATGGAGGGTAAATCCCCCGTCCTAATCCAATAAGTTAAATCAAATAGAATCGTTGGCGTTAGGAAGCGCATCCAGCCGTAAAAAATGTGCCAAAACCAACCAACCTCAACCATGAGGTTGAACAACGTCGACCCTGCTCAACCGGGATAAGACAGAGTAAATACTAGAAAGGTGTCCACCCGAAGCTCAGAACACGATGAAATCCTTGGTAGAAAAAGAAGCCCAATAAGAATGTGTAGACATCAACATTTTGAAGCTGAAAATTGGATAACGCTTCCAGTTAAAAGCACAAATTGGAAAATGAGAATTTTACTTGAATGTTTAAAAATAATGCGCAGTGAAAACTGAATTTCATTTAATTTTCCTTGTAATTATAACTTTATTTACAATAGTTAATGAAGGCTCTGTCTGCAAGCAGCAGGGCAAAGTTTTTAATCAAATAATGGACGTGAAAACTTTCTGAGCTTGTTTTCAAATAATTCAATTAGCTTGCAGACCTCATTCAACTGGAAATCTGTTGCTAACTTTCAGATGTGTGTCTGTTGTGGGCGTAGCTTCGTCCATTTGTATGATTTTTTTTTATTATATATTAGTATGAAACCATTGTACCTCCATGTCTCCCCAATTACATAATTATATGCTACTGGAGGACTTTAATGAAAAACTTAACAGAATAATGTAGGTATACATAATTAAATGGCTAATGGCCAATTTAATTATCTATTACATTCCATTAGTAGTGACTATGGGACTAGGGGATAGTGACTTATTTTAAGACCAGCTAGTTAGGACGTGATTTCTTTTTAAATACATATGTACCTACATATTATAATTTCTGGTAAATTTTATTTTAATTCAACCTTTTTTGCCATTAATTAGTCATCTGATTATCTTAAAAGTACCGAATGGTGGAGAAGCTAAACTGGAAATATTTAGAATAAAATGGAAATATTTAGAAATACCGAACCTGGAAAAAAAAATTATCAAAAGAAAAATACACCTAAAGATTCGGGGATTTGGAGAGTGGAGTGTTTCTGGTATGGGCTCCTGGTCACCTCTCTTTGTTTATTCAGCTTACTTTGTCTGGAGTTCTAGCCGGAAAAGAATGACTTCAGGTGCACTCGCAACTTTGCTTTTCTCTCTTCTTCTTTTGTCGCAAATAGCAATCTGAAAAAATTGCATTTTCCGTTTCTTTGTTTTTCTTTCTCTCCAATTGTCATTTGCTCTGTCTGCAATGGTCTCGGCAAACAGAAAACTTTCTAAGAACTTTGGCTACCTGAGTTCGAAAGCTGAAGCTGCCTTTTCTTTTTCTCTTCTCGAACTTTGTAAACTTGACTTTGTTCTACCTATAAGAAACTAGCACACATTTGATTTTGTACCGCACAGTCTTTTTTAAATAATAATGATGTCCAACCCATAAAGATTGCCATAGGCAACAACCCCGTCCTTTAGTTAGGTCATAGTTTAGTTTAGTTACCATTATTTGTTCGTATAAATGTTCTTCTAATAAAGAGTTTAATAATAATAAGAGACTCAGCGGCTTACAAGTGGTCGATATGACATTTCAGGCACAAAAAAAGGATATGATTGCTTTAGGATAGTTTAGGGACACTTTATAAAATAATATTAAAACATAGTGAGTGGTAGATATATTTGACCACTTGTAAATAATATAAGCCTCCGTGGGATAACGGTTGTGACTACTACCCGTAGTCCAGAGATCCTGAGTTTGAGTCTCGGTTGGAGCTGACTTTTCACACAGAAAATTATGCTCCCTCTGAACACGTGAGGTTACGCATGCGTGGATTGCGTGGTGAGGTTTATGTAGGTAGCTGGTACGATTTCCAGCGAATGGAGCGTAAAATCCCCGCCCTGATTATCTCAAATCAGAAAATTAAAAGCAAATAGAATCAATGGACATGAAAGGAGCCTCGACATTGGATCTGGGCGTCCATAATTATAATCCTATTACCACCGTCATCTGTCCCTATCTCACGGACACGGAATTCTTATTATCATATTTCGGGGACAAAAAAGGATTTGATTGCTTTAGGGACACTTTATAAATATTAAAACATAGTGAGTGGTATAGATATACTTGACCACTTGTAAATAATACATTTTGCATAGCTACTATGATGCCATTGATTCACAAGCTTGGGCAGTAGGCAGTACTGGCATGATGCATGTCAGCTTGTCAAGCAGACAAAAGACATGGCTGATGACTGATGACCATTCTTTTGTCCGCTCTTGTGATGACGTCTTCTTCACACTGAGGACAACTACATGTTGAGTGGATGTGTACTGAACATTACGCAAGTACGTGGCGAAAGCATGATTTACATACTTGCTATGTATTATTGTTCATAATGTTCAATGTACATCCGTGGTCTATATGGACTGCTCATTATAAATACTCGTATTTTAAAAGAATAAATGTGTTTCTTTGTATTATTTTGGACATGAAAGGAGTCTAGAAATTGGATCTGGGCGTCCATATAATCCTTTAACCACCGTGATTTAGGTGTCTGTCCCTATCTCACGGACACGTAATTATTATTATTATTATTTATATTAATTATTAGAAAGAAAAAAAAAAAATTTTGGTGGGTAGCGTAGTATTTAGGACTTTTCCGTACCATTCAGTATGCCAATATCTTATTTTTGCCTATAATTCATTTGTTTTCTTTGCGGTATTTATATTACAATTTTAGTGGGTAGCTCAGAATTATAAGGTTTTTTTTACATTTTTGTACCGCATTCGCCCTTTACGTCACCGGTCGATGCTCACATTACAGCAGCTACTCATTTTTCCTCTCGAGGTATGAATGAACTTTAAAGTACAGAGCAGAAAAATTCCTGGCCCGCTGGGAAACTATTACTTGGTCTACTCATACAGAGTAGACCCCAGTGATCCGCCTAGAGCCATATGAGAAGTTTTCTCAAGAAAAAGTAAGTTGAACAAAACTCATGGCCATTTTTAGAATCAGGAAATCCTGATGACCTGAATCAAGCAAAGAATTTTCCTTCCATTATTCTTAGATCTAATCCCAACAAGGCTATAATAGCATTCTGGTCCAGCTCCAACTTATATATGTCATTTATTTCCTGGAGCTCTCATGTGTCACTTATTTATGCAGACTTTGCTAATATATCACTAGAATTGCTGACCGTAAGAGCATTGTTCTATGGTATACCATTATTTACAGGGTGAACCCAATAGGATGCACCTAGGTTTTTTTCTTCCAACAAGCTAGTTGACACTAATCTACCGTGTACTTTTTCTCTACAACCTCAACAGATGAATGTCTCTCTGTCCAAACATAGAAAAAATGCTTTACCCATATTAATGGTTCCTAATAGTAAACTGTTTATTGAAATTTATTTACATAAATTACAAAAGGCGGGATTATTGCCTAAGGCAATCTCTACCATCCAACCTATAAGAATAATAACAACACTCTTTAATGGAAGGTAACCACCAGGCGAGGTTAATGCTAAAAGCATTTTCTACCACCGAACCCTCAGAGTCTTATTATTATGTGGTCATTTACTTAAATAAATTAGCAAAAATTCCTGCATTAGGTGGGATTCGAACCAAAGTGTTAACCCATTGACTACCAGTGCACGGTAGTTGTTATTGTACAGCTCCAAGCAACTTCACTTGAAAAGTTGGATCGTGCTGAACCACGTATTTCTATGGGCGAATAAGCCATTATCGAAAAGTTGCGAAGTCTCACTTTGCAGATTTTCAATTGAACTTTCAATGGTGAACTTGGGCAGTTGATATTTAGCTAAGGTTACTTTTAGACAGCTGATTAATTCATATAAAACTATAGATTTAAAAAAAATATATATATAGATTAAGAACTCCCAATTCTCTCTGGACATCTCATGTGAAGCACTTCCTCTATAGAAAAAGGCGGAAACCATATGCTATGTTGCCGCCATTTTCTATTGAGGCAGTTGTATGCTATTTCTTATGCAGAAGGGGTGCTTCAGTTCTCGACCAGAGTTATTATTATTTTATTATTCAACAATTTTGATCAATCTTTATTTACAATTTTTTATATACAGGTACAGCTAAAAGGTATAATTAATGAAAGGTAAACAAAGTTTGATCAAGGGTGGTAATAATGCCTTTGGCATTATCTTCTTTATCTACTCTCTAAATGTATGTATAAAACATGCTTTCATTAATGAAGTTTTACACAGACATCCACAAGGAATACTCCGATACCTCATGCAACATTTAACAATCTGTAACAAACAAGACAGCTGTACCAAGCAGGACACCCAATGATGCAAGACCTGAGAACCATCCATTAGGCTCTGCGTAACTAATATCAAAGATTGCAATCTGGCATAGACAATTACACATCTGTAACAACATGGCTGTCAAGTAGCAACCATAGGCAATTGACAATCGAATATCTATAACCGTGCATTCGTAGTCAAGTAGTGAAGGCGCTAGTCTGATAATCCAGGTAGCGTAGGGATCCGTTGGTTCGAATTCTTTCCAATGCATGAATTTTTTCTCATTTATTTAGAAGTCACCGTGGCCGAGTGAGTTAGCGCGCTGGGTATTGCACGCACGGTGACCTGGGTTCGATCCCCAGCGGGACAGGATTTTTTCTCCTCTGTTCTTGGATGTTTGGGGCCCACTCATACCTCGTGAGGAAAAATGAGTAGCTGCTTTAACGTGAGCAGCGACCAGGGGCGGAATTATAAGCAAAAATAAGATACTAGGATATTAAAAGATATGGAAAAGTCCTATAATTCTGCGCTACCCACTAAAATTGTGATATAATAACACAAAGAAACATATTGTTATTATTTCTCATTTATTTGAGTTTGTGACCACATGATAATAAGACTCTCAGGGTTAGGTGGTAGAAAATGTTTTGAACATTAACCTCCCCTAGTGGATACCTTCCACTCAAGAGTATTATTATTATTGTAAATAAAGGCTCTGCGTAACTAATATCAAAGACAGCAATCTGGCATAGACAATTAGCCATCTGTAACATGGTTGTCAATTAGCATCCATAGGCAATTGACAATCGAATATCCAACCGACATCGCGAGAACGCCTAATTCTAAGGATCTGTTATGACGACTATTACTCGTCTGATTCTCTCATTATTATCACCAGACAATTAGAATCTATTACATGTACTATTACTCTATTAGAATCTATTACTTATACTATTACCACAGTTACAGTGAAGTGCAGCTCTGATATCTGCAGATGTGCTGCGTTGTGTTAGTCATGGTGTTACGTCATGGGCGAGAGTGTTACCACGATGACAGAACTGTCGAGAATATACCATGATGATGGCAATATCTCAGACCATTGTAAAGACTATAGATACAATATTAGAAATTTATTTCTCATTCCAATTGCCTTTTTTTAACTTATTTTAGAACAATATTCTGCAATCCTTTATGGAAGAGAGTAACAATGCAGCATGGGGTATCTCCTTAGTCCAACATTCTTCTAGAGATCATTGAAATTGTATTTCTTAGTTTTTTTTGTAGGTATCTTTATTAAAAACTTGAATAACACTAATTTAACACTAAAATAAATCAAAAAGGTTGACATGAATGAATTCTAAAATAAGTTTGAAATTTTGAAAATATTCGAAGAATTTTGAGAGGAAATTTGTAAAGCTGTAAAGTCTCAGTAGCTGTATCGGTAACGGAATCGCAACCAGGAGGATTATGGTTCGAGTACCAAGCATCGAATATTTTAATGAGGCGAAAAAGTGAGATTTTTGCGATCAACACACATTTGACAACCTTTTTACAACAACAAAAAGAAGCTACCTCTAGGTTTCATCAGATCAAAACTACTTATGAGACACAATATTTTTCTTCAAAAAAGATCATAAAGACGGCCTGAGAATGCTGAGTGAGATCTTCAAAAAAAGAAGAAAAATGTTTTCTTACATGAATGGAGCTTTTATTTTTAATACTATTACACAATTTATACCATTACACACTGAGAGAGTGTATTGTGTCACACGATAAATATAATAAGCTCATGTTTAGATCTTGAATGTTTTTTTATGGGATGAAGCACAACTAATGGGCTCAATTTCTCATGTTGAATTAACAGTAGTCACCTTGGCGTAGCAGTAGCATACTCGTCTTGCATTGTGGGTGACACGGGTTCGAAAATTTCTTCAGCTCTGTACTTTGGCTGTCGGGACCTACCCTAGTCTCGTGAGGATAATTGGGGAAGTTGTAGATTGGGCAACAACCAGTGGCGGTACATATTAAGAAATTGATATTGGAATATGATGGTTGGTTGGAGATAGCATTGTTAGGTATATGTAATATTTTTTATAAAACTAGGATTCTTTAAATTATAAACATAAGTTCTCGTAATATGGATGCTACAGACTGAAAAATGTGATGATAAAATATGTGTTATAAACACAAATATCTTATTTTCCTTAATTTCTCATGTTCAATGAGTAAAGTAAAAGAGATACCTCCTCTAAGGTCCAAATTATAAAACAGGGTTATAATGCAAGTGAAAACTATCACTTAACTCGGGCTATAGTACGCTGTGATTGGCTGAAAATCCCACAGGAGGGTTTTAAGGGAGGGTCCTCTTAGATTATATTCCCCATTTTCCCCACCTTCAGCTCAAGATTTTTATCTTTTGGATGTGGGTATACCACCGTCCACCGTTATTTGCTGACGAAGTTTATTTGTTAAAAGATATAAATATGTAAATGGAAACTCGAAAAAAAATCCTGTTTCATAATTTGACCCTAAGACGCCTCCACTGGGACATGACAGCGATATTTTCGGGTGTGAGCTGTGACCCGCATGCGAAAGATTAACGCTTGATGGACGAAGCGTCTCATGGTGTCTGAACCGAGTCGTCCCGCATTAAGACGAATAGATTGAGTGGAGACGAATTGGAGACGACAGTTTGATGTGCTGCTTTGCATTTTTCAAACTTTTGAACGCTTCCACTTTTCAGCATGGATATTTTTTTTAATTAGACGACGACAAAGATATGAAAATTTGATTTTTTTAAATTACTTCCGATAAATTTTTAATATTAGAAATCGGAAGTTTTGAGTTCGTTTTAGTAAAAAAAAAATGTTTTTTTGCTGCGATTTCAAAAAAAAATGCAAAAATAAGGCCTACAACTTCTCAATACGGATTTTTTTGTAATTTAGAATGTAAGAAAAACGGTATTCTATCATGGTTTATAACAAATTTGAAGAAAATCGGTTAAGCAGTTTTGGGGATACAAGTGATTTAGTGCAAAATCTTGAAATTGTGTTATACAATGCGAACCTATCACGAGGAAGTATTGTGTCCATTACACGACGATGAAGACATTAAAAATTGAAATTTTTAATTTTTATCTGACGTGGGAAGATGTTCTGCTCTCTGGTGGTCTGACGGCTTTCAGAGTGAAGAGTCCTGGAGACGTCGCGTGAGGGAGATGTTGAATATGGATGAGGGATGAGATGGAGGAGGAAAAGGAGATACATGGGAAGCAAGAGGGATGAGATAAGAAGAGTTGGACGAAACAGAGAAGAAAAAGGGGATGGGAGATAATGAGAGAGAAACAGAGAGAGAGAGAGAGTAAGCGAGAGAAGGAGAGAAAAAGAGAGAGGGAAAGGAGAAAGAAATATAATGAGAGAGAGAAAAGAGGAAGTGAAGAAGAAGGAAGAGAAAAATGAGGATAATGAAGAGATAAAGGAGGAAGAGTAGGGAAAAAGATAAAAATAAACATGAAGACTTTATTTCGAGAAAAGATGTAGGAAGGGAGGGAGGGAGAGGAGAGAGAGAGAGAGAGAGAAGGGAGAACTGTCTGAGATGAGGGAAAATAATTGTAGTGAAAAAAGTCGGAAATATGTTGAAGATAGCATAATGGAGAGGAGGGGGGGGGGGGAGGATGAGGAGGAGAAAAAAGAGAAGGAAGATAAGGAAGAGAGGAGAGAATTAAGGAGGAAGAGAAGGAAGGAAAAGAAGAGAGGAGAGATTGAAGGAAAGGAAGAGAGGAGAGATGAAGGAAAGGAAGAGAGTAGAGAAGGAAGGAAAGGAAGAGAGGAGAGAAGGAAAGAAAGGAAGAGAGTAGAGAAGGATGAAAAGGAAGAGAGGAGAGAAGGAAGGAAAGGAAGAGAGGAGAGAAGGAAAGAAAGGAAGAGAGTAGAGAAGGATGAAAAGGAAGAGAGGAGAGAAGGAAAGAAAGGAAGAGAGTAGAGAAGGATGAAAAGGAAGAGAGGAGAGAAGGAAAGAAAGGAAGAGAGTAGAGAAGGATGAAAAGGAAGAGAGGAGAGAAGGAAGGAAAGGAAGAGAGGAGAGAAGAAGAAAAAGGAAGAGAGGAGAGAAGGACAGAAAGGAAGAGAGGGAGAGAAGAGAGTATGAAAAAATATACGAGCATTAGAGAAAGAAACGGAGTTTTGGGGCAGGAAGGTTAGACATAGGGGAGAGAATTAATATCCTTAACAAAGGAAAACGATGAGAAAGATATACATAGATTACATAGTACAGGGTTTAGCAAAAAGCCTCAGGTCTAACTGTATGGAGTGCCAATGATACTGGGCTATAACGAAATCGTGAAAACCTGTACGGGTTTGTAAGATCTCTACGTAATGCCGTAACTCGCATTATAAGGGGACATTAATATGCAAATAAGATCCTCTTTGATATACATTCTTCCAGTATTCAGGATTCTGGCAACTCTTTTACTGAGAATGAAAGATTCAATATTTTCGTATGGCAAGCCGAAGGTACGGAAATGACTTCTAGGAGTTGAAGCGTTATTAAAAAAAAAAAAAACCAAGAAAGCCAACAGTAGCTTGAACTACAAAGCAAACGCCAGGAATTTATTTTGAACGTAACGTTTGTGTGCATGTGTGTGGTGTGTGTGTGAGAGAGAGAGTGAGAGAGAGAGTGAGAGAGAGTGGAGAGAGAGAGAGAGAGAGAGAGAGAGAGAGAGAGAGAGAGAGAGAGAGAGAGAGAGAGAGAGAGAGAGAGGAGAGAGAGAGAGAAAGAGAGAAAGTGTGTTTGTGTGGGTGTTAACTTCGTCAGAATATCGAGCAGGAGCCCAAGGGAGCAGAGGATTGTACAGCAAACATCCCAGAGGAGTGTGGAAAGTCTGAGAACCTTCACAAATCTGAACACAATATTAACTTTTCTGAGGACAGAGTGAAGGAAACGAGAGGCAAGGTATTCTGACCGAAAAATAGTTGATGCCGTTGCCTTGTACTTTGTTACAAGCTGATGTAAACTGAACAAGGCATGGCCATACATAGAGTTCAATCTCATCCAGTGAATATCGATACTTCCGCAGTATGAATTTATGATCTGAACTATTGTAGGCTTTGTGTCATTTGTGTGTGCAGTTCTAACTTACAGCTGTGAACAGCCTCTAGCATTATAATAAAAGTAAGTACATAAAAGGTGTGAATTAATTTAAAACTAAGTAGTTCACCAAAAATTTCAACTGATAAATTTGTAATTTTGCAATCATTAAAATAAAAATTGGTAGAAGGTACAGATATCATTGCACGCACGTATCATGGGACAACGGTTCCTAATTGCAAACATTAGCTGTATAGGTATCTGTTTCACCTCAATTAAATTCAGTCATTTAGGATACATACATACTTCCATATCATTTTCAAACGCCATTCCTTAACGCCAACCTTTAATGTACTGTATACGAATCAAACACCTCGGCTAAGGTGTGAAGAACGCCCTATACAAAATTTCCATTTCAAAGTAGAAGATAAAATATAAAATTCACACACCCCAACTCATGTGTGCCATCATGTTTTCTAACTGTAGATACAGAAATGAAAATTTGCACATGATGAAAATTCGCAAACTTCCTCTCTGAGTGCCGAGTATGTGTGCAGTGAGGAGTTAAATTTCCCAATGCATCGAGACGCATAGAATTGAAAATGTTGCATTATTGCATCAGTTTTCAGCGAATTTATCGGGAAAATTACTGAGATTCGCTCGAGTTCCTACCCACCTACTTCTGACAAGTTTGAAATGAAAAGCTGATTATAGGTATTTGTAACTTGAATACATTATTTTGTTAAGCAACATTCGAGGAACATATGTATGTGTTACAATACATATTCACTGAATAAAATAAGTATTCTATACATATAGGTACTTGCATCAGTTGTACAATACAGGTGTGACTTTTTCTGGTTAGAGATAGTACATTATTATATTATTACATGGAAATGTAAGTTGTTTGTGTAAAAGGTAAGATTTTTTTTCTACTTAAAAAATAAAACATGAATTACTACTTATTCTTCAAAAAAAAAAGTTCTAACCTTAAACTACAGCTTCGCTAATCTAATGATCATCACTCATCATATTGGTGTTGATGTCACAAAAAATAAGAGAGTTATACAAATATACAGTCCAATCTGGATATAAGAGAACTGGATATAAGAGAAACCTAGAAAGAAAACAGTATGCAGGCCTAATTTACCTCTCTAGAAGGTAATAACTTCTCGTATGTATTAGAAACCTGGATGAGACAAAAATTCCGGTCCCTTATATCCAGGTTCTACAGTATTATCACAAACATTGAGTAGGCTGCTTTCACAGCCTACTCAAACTTTGGTGTTTGAAACTTGAACCCTCGACCTCCGGACCACGAGTCCTCTGCCTCTCTCAGCACTCCCCTTGCTCATCCGGTGCAATCACTAGGCCACAACCCGCGCTCAGCCAAGACAATGGACCAGGCGGTGCCCCACGCACGCCACACCTAGACACCTAGACACAACTCCACACGGCGCTCATAGACCTGCTGTATCATAATGACAGTAACTAATGCACTCTCACTAATGGATAGAGAAGAATGGAACATCACTTTAATAAAAAGATAATATATCATGTTTGTGTTAACCACTTTCGTGATGTCGCAAATACCCAAACTCGCTTTACTAACCCGGGATTTGATCCATCGACCTCCAGGTTACAAGTCTACCAACTTATCCATCAGGCTAAATAGTCGTACCTATGCAAATACACTTACAATAAAATCTAAAGTTTTTCTTAACATTTCATTGATTTTTTTTTTTTAAACATTTAAATATTATTGGCTGGCTGTCTATCCTCTTTTTGGACGGATCTATCACCTGAACAGTTTCAAGGTCCTTATACATAGTTATAAGGTCCTGCCTACATCATAACGGTTGGGTGGAACAGATTTCCATAGGAAATAATCCCGCCCTTTAGCTAGGACATCTGTATATATTTTATCTACTAATGAAGTTTCAAGTTAATCTTTTTTTCTTGTTTACCTATATTGTTCTCAATTTTTATCATTACTAGTTTGTACATTAGGTATGTCAATAAAGAATTCAATAACAATAGAAATAACAACATTATTCAAATGCTAATGCAAAACGTATAAGTAGGACTCTGTACCAAGTGTTAAAAAGCCGCATTAGTATCGCACATTGTTCAAATAAAGCACTATCATTATTTTCACCTGTAGCCTGATATGTAAATTTAGATTTTAATGAGCTCTTTTCCAAAACTCTCATTAGGGTGTATATTTAGCCCGGAAGAGAAATTCAGAATTTATTGTTGCATGGGTTTGTTAGAGTGTGGGCTATTTTTATTTACAGACGGGCACTGTTAGAGGAACGCAAACTGTTTTTCGCTATTCGCTAAATATATACGAGTACTCGTACAGATGTCCTATCTAAAGGGCGGGATTATTGCCTATGACAATCTCTTCCACCCAACCCTCTTCCAGAAGTACTTATGTACTCTAAGCTGTCAACAAACACAGCTTAAATGAAAACACACAAGGGCGACACTTGACCAAATGGTTTTTCGAATAGGCAAAGACCCAAGATAAACTTACCTTAGAGTTCATTGCTCGAAATTAGTAGAGGTTGAGTGACGTCATGATATAGTCTGGAATCAAACAAAAAAGTTCTAATAATTAGTAAATGAGATGAGTGGAAAACTGCATGAATTAATTGTTCTTTGTTTCAGTTCATGAGTTTTTATGACTTATATGTATGTGTGATAGATTAAAAAAATTTATGAAGTTTTTCTAGTTACCGTATATTTATAGATATAGAATAATATTTATAGATACTCGAAAGATAAAGGTGACAATATTGTAAGAGAGAACTCTAGGCTAAATACGTAATCATAGTACATAGGTATTTAATAAATTTTAAAATCAAAGTCTACTCAACAATTTGAATGTAACAATTATTTATGTCCACTTCATGACCTAACAAACAAAACATCAGTTTCCCTCTTGTGGATTTCAGGTGACTTTAAATGAACAAACACAGCCTACATGAAAACCTCCATCTCCAGACCTACATACTTCCGCCATAGAATAAATAAATTAAAATCTCAAGAGCTCTTCCTCTGACTTCATGACTTTCTTTTCAACCTTTTCTTTCTTCTTATAATTTGTTGACAGCCGTCGTACTCACTTCAACTAAGAAGTGTCAATAGAAAAGTTTTTCTTTGACAAGTGTCAACAGACAGGTTGAGAAACGCTGCTTCTGAAACTCAAAGACCCAGGGCGAATACCCCCTTTCCTGATTCAGGATCTAAGACGCAAAGGGTAATCTCTTCTGCCCCTTCAAGAAACAAGAAGCAAAAGTCTTCTTCCTGCCTTACCGCCTTCAACTACTGAGTTAATTAGGTGCGTTAACCTGACAGCCCACCAGAACGGATTTTGTCCAAATAAGGCTCAACGTTTTGTGCTCGTTTTGTGCCGTTTTGTGCCAGCAAAAATTTATTTTGTACCCCTACCGTTCTCGAGATATAGACCCCCCCTGGGTGGGCTGCTAGAGTAACGTTAACCTAGCAGCCCACCAGATCGGATTGAGTTGAGACTAGGTTTATTGGATTCGGCTCGTTTTGTGCCGTTTTGTGCCAAAAATATTTTCCTCCTGCGACCTTTCGTTCCCGAGATATTGACATTTGAAAAAGTCACTTTTTGGCGGGAAAATTTTTTTTCTTGAAATTTTCGGAATTTTTTTATACCATCGTTTTGTGCTCGTTTTGTGCTCCAACTTTTGTCATCAAAACTTTTTTTGTACCCCTACCGTTCTCGAGATATAGACCCCCCCTAGGTGGGCTGCTAGAGTAACGTTAACCTAGCAGCCCACCAGAACGGATTGAGTTGAGACTAGGTTTATTGGATTCGGCTCGTTTTGTGCCGTTTTGTGCCAAAAATATTTTTCTCCTGCGACCTTTCGTTCCCGAGATATTGACATTTGGAAAAGTCACTTTTTGGCGGGAAAATTTTTTTTCTTGGAATTTTCGGAATTTTTTTATACCATCGTTTTGTGCTCGTTTTGTGCTCCAACTTTTGTCATCAAAAGTTTTTTTGTACCCCTACCGTTCTCGAGATATAGACCCCCCTAGGTGGGCTGCTAGAGTAACGTTAACCTAGCAGCCCACCAGAACGGATTGAGTTGAGACTAGGTTTATTGGATTCGGCTCGTTTTGTGCCGTTTTGTGCCAAAAATATTTTCCTCCTGCGACCTTTCGTTCCCGAGATATTGACATTTGAAAAAGTCACTTTTTGGCGGGAAAATTTTTTTTCTTGAAATTTTCGGAATTTTTTTATACCATCGTTTTGTGCTCGTTTTGTGCTCCAACTTTTGTCATCAAAAGTTTTTTTGTACCCCTACCGTTCTCGAGATATAGACCCCCCTAGGTGGGCTGCTAGAGTAACGTTAACCTAGCAGCCCACCAGAACGGATTGAGTTGAGACTAGGTTTATTGGATTCGGCTCGTTTTGTGCCAAAAATATTTTTCTCCTGCGACCTTTCGTTCCCGAGATATTGACATTTGAAAAAGTCACTTTTTGGCGGGAAAATTTTTTTTCTTGGAATTTTCGGAATTTTTTTATACCATCGTTTTGTGCTCGTTTTGTGCTCCAACTTTTGTCATCAAAACTTTTTTTGTACCCCTACCGTTCTTGAGATATAGACCCCCCCTAGGTGGGCTGCTAGAGTAACGTTAACCTAGCAGCCCACCAGAATGGATTGAGTTGAGACTAGGTTTATTGGATTCGGCTCGTTTTGTGCCGTTTTGTGCCAAAAATATTTTCCTCCTGCGACCTTTCGTTTCCGAGATATTGACATTTGAAAAAGTCACTTTTTGGCGGGAAAATTTTTTTTCTTGGAATTTTCGTAATTTTTTTATACCATCGTTTTGTGCTCCAACTTTTGTCATCAAAACTTTTTTGTACCCCTACCGTTCTCGAGATATAGACCCCCCCTAGGTGGGTGAATATTTCCAAACGTGGTTTTTTGATGTCCCCATTGAATAAAAACAAATCGGTAAGGAAAAAATAAATGAATCCACTAGTGAAATGAAGAGAACACATTACCTTTAACTTGAAAGTACATAAAACATTTTTTTTATTATTATTCATATAAAGAATAAGTACATGATATCAGCAAATGTCCGTCCTCTGGCCTGTCCCCAGCTTGTTTTAGATTGTTTAAATTTATAATAGCTCAATTCCTTTTTAAATAATTAAATTAAAATATATTTTTTTCAAAAGCCAAGAAGACAACTACTTAAAATTGAATTTTATTTTATTAATTAGCATTTCAATTATTTCTATATTTGACTTTAAAGTGAGTCCCCATACTTTTTGTCCTTCCTCTGGCAAGCCACTTTATTGCCGTTTTCAAAAGAGGGGAAAGTAACGTCACTCTATGACTTCTCTTGTGATTTTAATTTCCACGTTAGTTTTGTTTGATGTTTTAGTTGTTTGAGAGATTTTCAGGAAGTAAGGCTGTGCGTAAGTGCGTCACAGAAGACCTTGTCTTTCCTCTGGCAAGTAAAAAAAAGATTTATTTTACTTTAAAAAAATATAATGAGATGTTTCTATTTTATTTGCAGATTATTTCTCCATTTCGAAAACAATATTAATATTTTTCTTTTAATAGTGCACTTAAAAGTTAGAGTAATAGTCAAAATGTCTCTCCTCTGGTAGTCCTTCCTCTGGCTATTTTGTACCTATTACCTCTATTTTTTAAAAAAAAAAAAAAAAACAGGGAAAAATAGAGAAAAAATAATTTTTCAGAAGTGCACCCTCTAAATACCTAAATATTAATATCCTAGGTACTTGATTTCAACACATTCAGCTAGTTATTTTAAAAAATTGGCATGGGACATAAATTGCCCTGAAAAAACCACGTTTGGAAATATTCACCCAGGTGGGCTGCTAGAGTAACGGTAAGCAGCCCACCAGAACGGATTTAGTTAAAGACTAGATTCATTCGATTAGGCTCGTTTAGTGGCCTTTTGCGCCAAAAATATTTTCCTACTACGACCTTTCGTTCCCGTCACTTTATGGCGGCAATAGAGGTCACCGTGCATGCAAGCTAGTGTATCAGCCACAGTGACTACTGACAAGATTTTTTTATCTGACCTGGTTGTAGGATTTTTAATGGAAATTTTACGTTTTACCCAACAATAGATCATTTCTGAACATTTGATTCCATTTGCTTTTAAAGTCTTAATTTTAGATAGTCAGGAACAAAGTTTTATCCTGCTTACTGCGATTCGTAGAATTCTACGAATCGCAGTAAACAGGGGTTAGAATTTTTTATAAGCCATTAAAAATATCCAAAACTGGCCCGAGAAGTGATTTCAACATGATATGAATAAAAAATGTGAATAGCAGAGATAAATCACAAGTCAATATTAGCACTTTCGATTGTTTGGTTTCCATCGTGGGCGCCATTTTGCATCGGGAAAATGCTCAATACTAAAATGACAATTTATTTGGAACCTACTGGTCAATGAGCTATCAGAATCAATTATAAATTTTTCTCCAGACACCTAATCGAAGTTAGCTGAGTGGTCTTTCCCGGTAGCTCAGTGGTCAAGGCGTCTACTGGTATTTCGGAGGTCGCGGTTTCAAAACCCAGCCGGAACGTGACAAGTTACCCTCTCATTTAGGGATTTGACCACTTACTGCTGCAATAATGGGCCTAATAAAATTAGTCTTATAAATAAGGCGATATTAAAATTATTCAGTTCTCCTCTTTAATTTTTCAATAGTTCTCCCAGACTAATTCCTCATAAGTATTTCAAGACACGCATGAGCCGCCGTTGTCTTTTCTCTTCACTCCACGTGGGGATTTGACACAAGGATTTCCCACAAATACTGTTTTTTTCCCACAAATGTCCCCCAAAAAAAATATCCCCAAGGAAGTGTCAGAAAAAGTATCCCGCGTGATTTATTGTCTACCTACATAATTATAATTATAATATATACCTCTGATATAGATGTTCAGGCAGATTTGAGTTTGATTGCACCAATATGTAAAAGATCAACCATTCTGATATTCTAATCTGAATAAATACAATTAGGTATATTATATTAATTTAATTTCCATTTGCATATTTTGGGAGTAAATTGAAAATTATTCAAGTAGGTTACCAATTAATTCGGTTTTTCAGTTGTGCAAGATCATTGGTTGGATGGTAGATATTGCCTGAGGCAATTATCCCACACTTTGCAATAATCTATGTAAAGAAATTTGAATAGAATTTAACACAACAACAACAAAAAACACAATTATCTTCAAGCCGAAATCAAAACTAGAGGGTATATTATAGTTTCATGTTCATGATCCAATATTTATGATGATCTTTTTAAGAGGGTGGGAAAACTTGTAAATCATTGAAA